>PVHP010000199.1:0-37235 GCA_004024765.1 Zapus hudsonius
CATCCATCAGTTTCTGCTACAGCCCAGGGAAGATGATGACAACTGTCAGAACCTGATGGTACTTTGGCCTAAAGCCCCAAAGCGAGAATCAAGTAGAAAGCTAGGGAGGCAGTCTACCATCCCTTGACTGGTTCTTCTCAAAGATGCTTCCCTTGTTTTCAGACTCACTAAAGCCAAAGGGCAGAGAACTCCTTACTCTTTCCCTCCAGCCTAGAATGTTTAAGAGTTTCAAATGCCATGTCAATATCTGTTAGGTTGCACAAATATCTTCAGGCAGGAATCAAGTAGTTACACACCAATCAAGACACTATGGAATCTTTGGTGCAAAACTTTTGGCATTTGCTAAGACTTGATGAAAATAAAATCTGAAAACTGTCTCCATTGCAAGCTGATACAATATGCGGGATTTTCTTTCTTCAACACAGCTGATCAGTGCCGGGCTGCACAGTTCACAGCCCTGCAGAAATGGGATCTACAAGCATGATGAAGGAACAGGAAGCCATGTTCTATATTGTGGGGACGCTCTGAAGCCAGAGGGGCTGACAGCACCCTATGACACAATCAGGGTTCCAAGTAACTAAGAGCCCATGCCAACATGCTGCTACTCAATATGGAACCATGTAATGTCTGGTTTTTTTTTTCAGGTCCCAGAGTTCACGTGTACCTTGGAGGCTGTCTCTCTTGCTATGCTAGAAGGCTCCACTTACGAATGGAAGCAGTGACAGACCAAGTGCTTCCGAAAGCCTACTGTGGGAAAAGAGCCTGGTTTTGCAGTTTTCCTGTAGATTACAAGGCCAGCCAGCCTAGGGCAAGAGTGGAGATTGTTCCACACAGTGAAACTGACCATCTTAGTATGGCTGTCTCAGAGCCAGGGAAACGGGACAGCCAGCTCCCATGGGGCCTTGCCTACTGGTTTCTCTGAGTTCAGATGCCCAAAGAGTGAAGCATCAGAACTCGAAAAAATGCAGTCAGAACCCTCAAACAGGGTATGGCACAACATGTCCTGTTCTCTAGAACTTAACACGTGAAGTGTAAACTGTGGATGTCGTCTCATAGGACCAAAGAGGGGTGTGTTGGCAGATGCGTTAACATGGGATCTTGAGATGAGGCAGCTTTCCTCCATTATCTGCGTGGAACCTCAATGCCCATGGCCCTCATCTGAGAAAGGAGGAGGGAGAGTTGACACATGGAGATCCAAAGGTCCTGGCCCTGAAGGAGCGGGATCTTTCTTCTTTGCACATGTGTGGCATGTGTGGAGGTCGTGCATGTGGTGCGTGCACATATACATGCAAATGCAGCAACCCTGAGTGCATTGTGAAGGTCAGAAGAGAATATCAGGTGTCCCCCTCCATCACTCTGATTCCAGAGCTGGTCGATTGTGTGAACCCCAGTGATTCTCCAGTTTCTGCTCCCTCAGGACTGGAATTACAGACACTCATAGCCATGCCCAGCTGTTTACATGGGTGCTGGGGAGTCAAACTCAGGTGGCCTCAAGCCCCCTCAGGTCCTCATGCTTATGTGGGAGGCACTCTGATCCACTGAGTCATTCTTAGGGCCTCCACAGGTACCCTGCCAGCACCAAGATTTTGTCCTAGTGAAAATGCTTTCAGATTTGTGGGCTGTAGAATAGTGAGAATAATTTTCCATGGTTCTGAGGACTGGGTTTGGGATGATTTGTTCTAGCTGCCACAAGAAACTAACACACAGGTCCATATACTTTCCCTGCCTCTGTCCCCTAGCCAACATTCACAGAAAGGACCTAGAACCTTCTAGGACTGAGATGGTGTGAAAGGCTAAGGAGAGTCCAGCTAGAGCAGTAAGTATGGCACTGATAGGACATCCAACATTGGTCCCCACCTCAGGAGGTCTCCTGCAAGGCTTCATGGAACAGGAAGTGGCTTCAGATCCACTCTAAATGGTAAAAGCTGGGCAAGAAGGAGAGCACATGTATTATGTGGGGGGGGGTGGCGGGGGAAATATCCCGCCACTTCTGTTTGTCTTGTAAACAGTATTTCCCTGGCATTTTCTAGGCAGCAGAAAAGGCAAAGGTTTCATAACAGAACCTGGCAGATCTCCCTGGCATTGGCAAAGCCCAGGTCCAGAGTGCGCACAGAGGCCATTTCCCATATGTCTCATATTTAAAAGGCATAAATCAAGCTAACAAACCGTTAAATGAAATATGCTTCATCCTCCTACCTTGTTAAATACATCTTCCACACAACCTGGAAGGCCAGGATGGGATTTGGAATTCTGGGGCTCTTCACTCTGTATCAGGAAATATGGCGTGGGAAAGCCCACCTGACCATGTTCTGATCTGCTGCTCTCCCACTACCCAGCTCCACTCATCATCATGAGGGGCCTCACACACACCGTGGGATACCTGGGCAACATGTCCCAGCTGTGTCTCCATTCCTGACAAGAGACCATCCTCATGGGTGCACAGCCCTGTCATGTGGAACCTGGCAATTAGGGAATCTTCAGGAGGACAACCTTGAGGAGGAGGCTGAAGAGACTCAGCTTTGTGGTGGTGGGCCCCCAAGGTGGCTTAGAGGGAGAGGTCTCTTGGTTCTGTAGAGTCACCCTGGTCCATGGGGGTTACTGCCTAGCAGGGCCAGAGCAGCCTTCCAAGGAGTGATGGTCTCTGTTCCAAATGTTGGAAACTAACATGTTTGTGGAGGGGATCAGCTTTCAGAGGTGTTAGTTTAGAATCAAGTAACAAACCCAGCAGCCAGCAACCTGTCTGTTCTGGGCACATCACCCTTAACCTCAAGGAAAAAGGTCACCAAAGGCACTTCAGAGGCTTTCAACGGGTTCCTGTCATACACACTGGGGGTTAGGGGAGAAGGTTGACGGAGAAGTTTCGGGGCACCCTCCTCACTGGCTGGCCCTACACCCCTCTGTGTCCAGATGGTCCTGAGTGTCAGACAGGGACAGCCTGATGTCCTTCCCAGTGTGGCCACTCCTGTCCTGGCCCCACTGCAGACACAGTGGCGGGAAGAGGCTGAGCCAACCTCTGCTGATTTATTCAGGTCCGCTTCTCAGCCTGTGGAGGTCATCCGGGCTGCTTCTGAGGGTGCTCCCCCACCGCAACCCTGTCCACTGCCTGCTGTGGAGACGCAGCAGTGCAAACTCACCAGGCACCATCCCTGTCAGCGTTGGTGCTGAGTAGCTGCCCTGTCCAGCGGGGGGGACGTGCGGAGGGTACCCGGGGAGGGTCGTGCTCGCCAAGTCGCGGCCTGGGGAATCAAAGCAACAAATCACAGGGTGAGCATCTCTGCAGCCAGCTGCTCATCCAGAGCTCCCCGGACATGTCACTACATTTATCACGTCTGGTCACAGAACGCCAGCGTGCCTCCAGCCCTCTCCCCATCCCCTGTCACTCATGCATACACACACACACACACACACACACACACACACACACACACACACACACACACACACACACCATACTCTCTTTTCATTCCACAAAATCCAAGTCAGGACTGGGGCCTGTCCCCAGGAAACTAGACTCCTCAGGGAGGTAGGATGATGCGAGTGCCACATGCCAGGCTCTCTACCCATCTATTGCTTCTGCTTGCTCTTGGGCATACAGTCCACCTTCCTCCAGCCGTACACAGGGTCCCACCAGTGCCTTTAAAGACAGGTTCACGTGCCTCCCTCTTTTGTTTCCTAACAGCCCCATGGTGGGTGTGCCAGGGCATACCTGCCTCAGACCCTTGTCTCTGCCTCCGGCCCTGCACTGAGATCTCTCTCCCTTGGTCCTTAGCTTTTCCTTCATGCAGGAAGTGACTCCTGATACCAAATGCTATATTTGCAGTGGACATGGAGGTGAAGGTCCTGGTCCTCCACGGGTGGCTACTCCAGTGGCAAGAATCCAGTTCTTGTCGGGCTCCCAGCTTCTCCATGGCAGGGGTGACCCACATCCATCACCATGGCCTTGCTAGAGAAGTGGGAAGCCATAGCAGTCTTGCTCCTGCTCAAGAATCAATGCAAGCAGGGCTCTGGGAACTCCTCCTGACTAGCCTTTAACACCATATTGGCTGAGCAAACATACCTCAGATGGAGGAAAAGGAACAACAGGCTCAGGTTCCACAGGACAATGGCAGGGGTGGAAATGAAAAGGCCTTGGAAGTTGGGTATAGACACTGAGGACAGGGAAGGGGCAGAGTAGCCACAAGAGACCGAGGAGAATGGATGAGTGGCTGCTGGCCACACAGAGCCAGGCTGGGTCCCTGGAGCATCTGGAAGCCTGTCCTGAGATGCTGAGCCCAATCCCTCTAACAGGTGGCTATGGTAGAAGGGCCATCTCTGACCAATAATAGTCATCCAAGCAGTGTAGGACGGGAGCCCATAAGCAGCCCCTGAATGAGTCATCAGCCCTTCTAGTGCCATTATTCCAGAACTGCTCAGCGGATGCCCACTTTCTAAAGCCTTTCCAAACACAAAACAGAAAGATGGCCCTCCCTCTCTGCCCACCATCTCCCTGGCTTCGGCTTGGGCATGTTGGCTCAGGTTTCTTCACACGAGACATTGCTGGAGAGGAGCGAACATCCCAGGATTAACTCTGGGAGTCTCCTGTTCCTCACAAGAACTGTATCTATCAGAACTAGTATGGCTTCCAATGAGAGCCAAGAGGAGACAGAAAACAAAGTTTGCAGGACTGACCACACTAAAGATGTGAGGTGATAAAACACATTGTTGGCCCACTAAACAATGTAACTCATTATGGACAATTAAAAAAAAAAAGATGTGAGGTAAAGTTGCCCTGACTCTGCCTCCATGCCAGTGCTTCTCCTCCTTTGGCTTGGAGGGGGCAGTTCCTCTCTGCAGAGTTAAAGCTCTCATTCATACCCCAAGGTCGGAAGGACATAGACCTAATGTTATTTCCTTCGTACCCCAAGATCAACAGGGCATAGATCTAACATTATTTCCTTCATACTCCAAGGTCAGCAGGGCATAGACCTGATGTCATTTCCTAAGTAAATAAAAGAAGTGGCTCTTCAGGAGAATCAGGGGTCTCGGGACTCCCTTCACCCCTGCTTAAGAATCAATGAACAAATGGTTCTTTGAGCTCTTTCTGAGCAACCGCCTTGTCATTTTGCAAATGGAGGAACTGACACCTATGGTTGAAGAGAGGGAGAAATTGGCTCGGGTCCAATGGGGACAAGTGGCAGAGTAGATACCTCAGCTCACTTCCGAACATCAACCCAGGGCCTGCTCATGCATGTGAGTAGTTACAAGTCAGGGACACCGGAGCTGCTGGAAAGATTGCTTAGGAAGTAGAGTGGGTGCTGGCAGGCTACTCAGTACAGGACGGAGATGTCATAGGCCAGACTGAAACAGGAAGAGAACACAGCAGAAGTCAGGGGAGGCTTTAGTGAGCAGCATTCCCACCAATCAGGGGAGTACCCCCCCAGCCCCACCTACATGCCTCCATCCTGATGATGACAAATTTGAGCTATGCAGACCAACATGGAAATTATCAAATAGAAGATGCTGCCCTGTTAACCTGTTAGCCTTCAACAACCCTATGAAGCAAGGTATTGATATAAATTCCACCGTGAAAAAGAGAGATGGAGAGAGAGAGAGAGAGAGATCCCATGTTGCAACATAAGGGCCAGTATTTGATGGCATGGTTTCCAATGCCAAGGTCCATGTGGTCAGCCACTCCATTCCACTACTTGGCCCATGCTGATGGCCATGAGTGCAGAGGCCCCACTATCTCTCAAGCTGGGACACCATCACCATCACCATCTTCCAGAAGAAAACTTAACTGCACAGTTTCTATGATGAGCATGTGATGCTGGAGGCCAGGACATAAGAGGGAAGTCAAACCTGCCTCCTAAGAGATGAGGGGGGGGTGTAATGGTAATAGAGCCTGCCTGGCACAGGTTCTTACACACTTTCCAGCAGCCTGGGATGGAGCAGGGGTTCGTGAGAGGGGCAGCATGTGCCCACGAAGCTCAGAAGACCTGAGTGAGGCTGGGCCTGGAACCCCAGCGCTCCTGCCTCCTGGGATCTGCCTTGCTCTTCAGCAGGGAGTGCTCTTTGGGTCATGTTTGGTCAACAGTTTCTGCCACTGGTACACACACTTAAAACCTTGATCCCTCGAGCAAAGGTTCTGAAAATCAGAGCCTCACCGAAGCGCTCAACTCAGAAGGCCAGATAAAAAAGCAATAAAAACAACTTGGGGAAAGGTGAAGGAAGGAATCGATAAAGGAAAGCAGAAAATAATGAATAAGGAAACAGAAAAGCAGACACAATAATAAGTACAACCAAGAACTGTTATTTGAAAAGACCAATAAAATAGACAAACTTATGTCAAGATTTAAAAATACATACAGAAAAATTAAGATAAGGAGTAATGGAAGATATAACTAGAGACAGAAAAGACAATATTAAAAAGAAAATATACTTCACACTAACAGATATGAAAATCTCAACAAAGGTATAATTTTCTAGGAAAATATAAATTACTATAATTAATGCAAGAAGTTAGAAAATAGAAAAATAAGTGCCTCATTCATTTAGCTTCTAAAGAAAAAATTATTTATTTTTGTCTGAAGCAAGTTATTTCACATCTTCAAGGGATACTGTCTTCCATTATTAACTGTCAGGATATTTTAACCCAAGAGACTCTTCTTAAGTCAATTCACAAAGCCAGCATAATCCTCACACAAACATTTCAGAAAGGCAGCACAAAAAGTTAAAAGCTAGTCTCACAATTTAATAATATAGTATTAAGTTATTTAACCACTTTATTCTTGCTACTGTTAATAATGGCAGAAAGTCTACTATCACAATGATTAATCAGTATTAGAGAAACAATAATATGCCATGGCCAAAGGAGATTTATTCCAGATGTGCAAGGATGGTTCAATGTTAAAATATTGGTCAGGATTCCCTAACAATGTGACAAGGTGGAAAAAAACAACATGTGTTTGTATCAAAGATATGGCAAGGGCATTGGCTAAAAGTCAGTATTTATTCTTTATGATATATCCTAGTAAATAAAAATTGAAGTATACTCTTTGGTCTTATATTGATTTCCCAATGTGTCAATATCATATGTCATTATTAAAACACTTGGGGAATTCTTATTAAATTTTAGCATATGTTAAGGAAATCTACTATCAACATTATCACTGAAAATTGTCCTGGAAATTTTAGCCAATACCATCAAACAAGAGGGATAAAAATGGAAAGTGGAAAAACAGCATCCAAAATTATCACTGGCAGGATCTGCCCTTCCCCAGCATCTGGTATAAGGACATCCCGTGGCTCCCCAGCTTGGTTTTCCAGGCCCTCCTCAGTCTGTGCCCTTGCAGCCTCATCAGTCCCCATCCCTGCTCTGGGCGTCAGCCCACCCCATCCATGCCTTTGCTCAAGCTGTTCCCCTTTCAAAGTTTCCCCTCTCATTCCTACCAATTAAACATTCCCCCCAATTTCCAAGTCCCACCCCCAGGAATCTGCTCCTCTCTGGGGCCTCTTCTAGGCCCTTCATGTCCTTGTGGTATCTGTCATTTCCAAAGGTTTCCTGGTCTCCTATCCACCCTACACCCCCACTTCCCATCCCTCACCCCAGGCACCAGGCATCCTAGAGCTACAGAGGATCCTGCAGGGGAATGGCCAAAGCCCAGGAAATTGCACTTGTCATGATAAAATTGCTTTGTGCCAGATACATACATTGCTTGCATACATTAACTCTGTTGTTGTAATGACTGTGCACCGTGTGGGGTGTGTGTGTGTGTGTGTGTGTGTGTGTGTGTGTGTGTGTGTGTGTGTGTGTAACCCTGAGGTTGATGTTGGGTGTCTTCCCCAGTCTTCGCCTTAAAACATGGTCTTTCACTGAACCTGGAACTCACCAGTTTGGCTGGACAAGCTGTCCCAGGGTTCCTCTTGTTTCTACTTCCCAGCACTGGGGTTACAGATGTGCTGTCATTCCTCCGGTTTTACATGGGTGCTGGAGTTCTGAACTCACTACTTCGTGCTTAGCACTTTACACACTGAGCCATCTTCCCAAACCTCATGTGCCCCTTTTGAAAGAGGAAGTTGGGGAATGAAGAGGGTAAGTAACTTACCCCTTGGGGCACAGCAGGGAAAACAGAGCTGGGCTGTGAACCCAGGGGGCTGGGCCCCAGCCTGAGCCTCAGTTGATGGCCAGAGGGACTGGGTGGATGGGGAAATGAGAGGAGATGGATAGGTAATAACTAGAAGGGCAGATTAATCAGGCGAGCACCAGGAACGAGTGAGCAGGTACAGAGAGGAAAGAGTGTGAGGTCAGTGACAGGCCACTGAAAACTAAAAGAGAGGTGGCTATCAGTGTTCACTCAGGAAGAAACTCACCAACGTTAATCTGCCACTCTCTGAGGCAGGGCTATGGCACCAGGTACATGGGCACTCTCTAACTCTTTGAAGGGGGCAGGACAAGAAAACCATCCAAAGCCCTCTGAGTCCAGTACCACATTTGCTTCTGAACCTGTGGAGACCAAGTGGGGGCAAGTCACACTACCCCCTCCTCATCCTCAGTTTCTCCAACTGAAAAAAAAGAGCTCTCAGCTCAGCCATGTCATGGAGCCTATGAAATTCCTGTGAGTGCTCAGTGAAGGACAGTAGCTGCAAGTGTGAAGCTGCAGGTGCAGCCCAGGGCCCTTCCGAACCACCCCCGTGGTGTGCCACTGCCTGAAGGGCTGCTGGTCTGCCCTGGACCCAGTGCAGTCAGTTCTTCCCAGGTGTGGTCTCGGGGGAGGGGGGCTTTGTGCTCTGATGTCCACGTTATGTTCCACAAATAATTCTGCTCCCCAGTCCCTCAGTTCCAAGGGGCTTCGTTACATTCCCCATGGCTCCATTTTTATCCAGCGAACATCCCTAGAACCAGAAGCTCTGTTATGTGGCTGAATTTCCTATCAATGAAGACACACGGCCCACACTGCCCATGGTGGTGAGTGAGGAAGTTGGAGACTGACAGCTTTCAGTGTCATCTCAACTCCCTGAACTGTCACTGGTGACAGAGACCCAGTCACACAGTGCATTGTTGATGGACGTGACCCACTGTATCTTCACAATCTATAAAATCCCATGAAGGAGGCAGCAGAGACGGGCTGCAGCTTAACTGGGTGGGGGAGGGCAGGCAGCAGAGCAGTGCCAAGGTTCCCATCCTGCTTTACAACTGACCTCCCAGCTGTGTGACCTTGAGAGAGACCCTTCGTCATTCTGAGCCTCAGTTTCCTCATCAAAGCAGTCCATAGCCAGGCACATGCATATTCACCTATTTCTCATAATAACCTCATTAGACAGTAGAGTTATTTTGGATTTACAAGAGAAAGAGAGGCACTGAGAGTTTAATGACTTGCTCAAGGTCACACAGCTGGTAAGTGACAAAACAAGTGTCAAACCAATGTGGCTGAGTCTTCATTCCCCACCTCCACGATCCTAGCAATGCCAGCCTCTGTCTGGCTTTGAGAGGAATCAATGAGAAAAGTTCTCTAGAATACATGGCACAATGTCAAGAAGTGACATCTTCAATCCCTCCCACCCTTTCCACGGTCTAAAGAATGAAATTGTGACTTGACACCAAAAACAGAGGAAGAACATCACATTAGACCAATGAATTGTGGGGAAAACAACAGGAACCTTTGTAGCTCTCCCACGGGAAGAGAGCAGACTCCTCTGCCCGCATGGAGATGCAGCCACCTGCCTGGCTTTACGTGTGAGCATCTGCCAGCAGCCACTTGCTAAGAGTCTGTGTCTAGTTGTGGCCCTTTGCACTTCTGCTGTCTTCATGACCACTTGCCTCGGTTGGCCTCTCATTCAAGGAGGAGGTAAACACAAGGAGCAGAGATGGGCCCTACCTTCCCCTGGGTCAGCCAGTCCCCAGCCGCACCCAGTGGTGTGAGCGAGGTAAATGCTGCTGTGGCTTTGAGTTCAGTGTGGTTTGTTAAGCTATCACTGATTGACATAAGACTTAGTATGACTCATTCTTTGGTATTTTTGGCATGTGTAGGCGTGTCTGTATGCATGTGGATGCATGTATATGGGGGTGCTCTTGTGCATGTGGAGGCCAGAGGTTGAGGTTGATACCAGGTGTCTTCCTCAGTCCCTCTCTGTCTTATTTTTTGAGACAGGGTCTCACGAAACCTACATCTCACCGATTAAGCTGGCTAGGGATCCACCTATCTCTTCCTCCTCAGCACTGGAATTAGAGTTGGGAGACATTTTATGTGGGTTCTGGGGATTCAAACTCAGGTCCTTGGGTTTGCTAAGCAAGCACTTTAACTCAGTGAGCCATCTCCCCAGCCCCCTGGTCTTGTTTGTATAGTATTCTCTACTACAAGCACACGTCCTGGGATCAATGGCAATCTAGGCAGAGGAAGGACACCTTGAAGGAGTTCAAGCTTTGAATTTGCTTTGATGGCCCAAGCTGCAGATTTTAGGACCTCGGTGAGTTTTCACCTCCTTGTTCCTTCTCTAACAGGTCTAGGCTAGTCATCACATCTAGGGGTGTGAGCACAAGGCAGCGAGGAAGACCCTATAGCTCCCCCTTAGCTGATTCTGGCCTCTGGTTTGAGATGCTAAACCTGAATCAATGCTTCTAAACCCAGCATGGCATCCACACTCTTGTTTTTACCATTTCTTGTCAAGGAAGAGATTATTCGCATCATTTCAATGGCAGCTAATGGTACTGATGGCATAGAATGAACTTGGAAATAACTAGATAAAGTGAATTGAGTTGGGATCCTAACGTCACTCCTCCTATTATAGCTCATGAGAACCTCTTGTCCAGTTCTCATGCAACCTTCTCTTTCTAGAAAGAAACTTTATTGTTAATAATTAGATACATTGTATGAGCAAGTCTTGTGATGGTACCCCCATTTCCCTTCTCCCTGTCCCCAACCTGCTGGGTCCCCTCCTCAGTGGGATTGCTGGACCAGACCATGAGGTAGGGGGTTATGAATTGTACAAGAAGTAGCCAGTTTTTTTCTTTGTGTGTTGTTGCCGAGGGGGCAATGTCTCTGGATACTCTCCATAGAATGAACTTGGAAATAACTAGATAAAGTGAATTGAGTTGGGATCCTAACGTCATTCCTCCTATTAATAGCACATGAGAACCTCTTGTCCAGCTCTCATGCAACCTTCTCTTTCTAGAAAGAATCATAAAGCCAAGCCTTGCTTGCTGTAAGCAAGGAGTTCCAGGGAGTTTGGAACTGAAGACAAAAACACATTTACTCTCTCTTTTCAATCCTGGGAGGGAAGGAAAGAATTGGCACCCACACTATTGTATAGCAGAGGAAGCCAAGGCCAGGGAAGGGTTGTGACAGAGTAAGTGATAGAACAGGAACTGCATCTCAGATGTCATGGTGTCTTTTGAAATGCTACTCTGTAGGATTAGTCACAATATCTCCTTGCAAGGGAACTAGCTTCCCAGATGTTAGAACATTCTACCAGTCTACAATGAAAAGCACAACACCTGAACACTAATAGGATTCCAGTGTAGGAAGATGAGAAAGGGCTATGCATGCGTGGAAATCCAGCCTTGGGAAGGACAGGATCCCAACTCACCAGAGCTAATGAGGACTTTTTATGGATGGTGCTGGATAACTGGCCAGCTACATGAAAAGAAGAGATTAAGTGGATGGATTCTTAACACCATTCCCAAGAATGAGCTCCACATGGACCTGAGAGAAGTGTCAAAAATAAAATGAGGCTGGGGAGATGGCTCAGCAGTTAAAGGCACTTGCTTGCAAAGACTTCTGGCTCTGGTTCAACCCCAGCATCTATGTGAAGCCAGATGTGAAAAATGGTATCACTTGTGTTCAATTGCAGTGGGCAAGAGACCCTGGCATCACTCCCTCCTGCCCCCATGTAAGTATGTAATAAAAAATATTTTTAAAAATAAAACTGGGCTGGAGAGATAGCTCAGCAGTTAAGCTGCTTGCCTGCAAAGCCTAAGGACCTGAGTTCAATTCCCCAGTGCCCATGTAAAGCCAGATGCGCAAGATGGCACATGTGCCTGGAGTTTGTTTGCAAAGGCTAGAGGCTCTAGCATATCCATTCTCTCTCTCTGCCAGGCGTGGCGGCACACACCTTTATTCCCAGCACTTGGAAGGCCACGGTAGGAGGATTGCTGTGTGTTTGAGGCCAGCCTGAGACTACAGAGTAAATTCCAGGTCAGCCTAGGCTAGAGTGAGATCCTACCTCAAAAAAAAAAAAAACAAAAAATAAATAAAAATAAAACCATACAAGTACTAGAAAAAGTACAAATGAAGTCCTCAGCTCAGAAGAGGGAAAGTTGGCTATGTCTCAAAGCCAGATGCAGATCCAACACCCAGAAAGTAACACAAAGTGGACCAAGACCTAACTGTAGGCACTAAAGCTATACAACTCTCAAAAAAAAACGTAGGCATAAATATTCATGACCTTGGATTAGGCCATGGTTTCTTAGAAATAACACAAACAATGAAAGAACAATAGGACACACTAAAATTTTGAAAATTGTACTTCAAGGGTACCATTAAAAAATAAAAAAATGACCAACAACAATGTGGAAGAAAATATTTTCAAATCTGGTAACTGATAAAGGACTTATATTGAGAATATATAAAGAACAGATCTTAATAAAAATGACTAGCTGGGCTAGAGAGATGGCTCAGAAGTTAAAGCACTTGCATTTAAACCTAATGACCTGAGTTCATTTCCCCAGTATCCATGTAAAGCCAGATGCATAAAGTGGTACATGCATCTGGAGTTTGTTTGCAGCCACTAGAGGCCCTGGCGCACCCATTCTCTGCTTGCAAAAAAATAAAATAAACACATGTAAAAATATATAAATAATATAAAAGTGACAAACCAATTAAAAAGTGGGCATTTGGGCTGGGGAGATATGGCTCAATAGCTAAGTGTACTTCCTGTGTGAGCATGAGGGCTGAGGGGGCCTGAGACCACCTGAGTTCAAACCTCTCCAGATTCCATATAAGACAGTTTGTTGTGGCCACACGGGCACCTGTAATTCCAGTCCTGCAGGAGAGCAGATACTCAAGCATCTTCAGAGCCCTGCAAGCTTTGAAATTAGTAAAAGGAGACTTTTACTGCTGAAAAAAAAAAGACCAGGCAGAAGAGAGATAGACTGCTTCACCCAATGTTCCTCTCTGGTCTCTTCAGTTGAGCAGCCCACCTACGTGTATGGGGTGCCACAGAGTCCATACACATGGTCTACCACACCACACACACACACACACACACACACACACACACACACACACACACAAGAAAAAGGTGATCCAAGGAAATGAATAGACATTTGTGTAGAGAAGAATGAGAACATGGATTGACCTCAGGGAAATGCACATGAAAGCCACAGTGAAGCCACCTCACAGCCACTAGGACGGCTCTATTAAAAAGACAGATCACAACCATCTTTGGTAAAGATGAACATTAGAATCCTGGTATCCTGCTGAGGGGAGTGGAAAATGTAGTTACTTTAGAAATATCTGGTAGTTACTCAGAAAGTCAATCCCAAAGGGCTGGAGAGATGACTTAGTGGTTAAGGTGTTTGCCTGCAAAGCAAAATTACCCGAGTTTGATTCCCCAGAACCCACATAAGCCAGATGCACAAGGTGGCACATGTGTCTGGAGTTCGTTTGCAGTGGCTGGAGGCCCTGGCATGCCCATTCTCTCTCTCTCTCTCTCTCTCTCTCTCTCTCTCTCTCTCTCTCTCTCTCTCTCATAAATAAATAAATAAATAAAAGTTTTTTTAAAAAAAATTTAGGAACTCAGCAGACAATGAATGATGAACAAGGGACCTATAACCACAGTCATTCAATCAACACAGGATAGGCCATTGAGACAGAAACCAGGGATTTTCAACACAAGGACCCCTAAACTCGCAACATTAAAGCAGCCTTATTACTCACCCACCACGACTCAGGGAACTGAGCGGAAGAGGGGGCAGAAAGATTGTGAGAGCCGTGGTGGGGGAGACGGTCCGGAGGCATAGCACCCATCAGTAACAACACACTTGGGTAAGGAAGACCGAGATGAGTACTAAGATATACAGGATCCCTTGCCACAAGGACTAATACAGACAGCCCATGGAGGAGGATATCCAACTGATCAGGGATGGGGAGGGGGGGAAGTGGGGAATTCGGGATAACAACGCATGGTTTGCCCACTAAATAATGTAACTCATTATGGATAATAAATATTAAAAAAATTTAGTCCCAGAGTTCCCATGGGACCCAGCAATTTCATTCCTAATCGTATACCCATCAGAAATGAGAACGAGGGCTGGAGAGATGGCTCAGCGGTTAAGGCACTTGCCTCCGGTGCCTAAGGCCCTGGGTTCAATTCCCCAGGACCCACATAAGCCAGACCCACAAGGTAGTGGCCCTGGTGCTCTCTCTCTCTCTCTCTCTCTCTCTCTCTCTCTCTCTCTCTCTCTCTCTGTGTGTGTGTGTGTGTGTTTGAAAATGAATAAATAAAATATTAAAAAAAAGAAATGAGAATGAAAGTTCCCACAAAAACTTGGGCACGGAGTACTCGCTCATAGCAACATTACTCATGATAACCAACAAGTAGAGACAACTCAAATATCATCAATGGGTGATGAGTGAATAGTCATAGAATGCAAGCTTGAATGGAATATCAACACACGCTACAGCAGATGAATTAAAAGTCATATGTGAAAGAAGCCAGTCACAAATGACATCATGAATCTATTCAGATAAATGGTCAGAATAGGTGAATCTACCCAGAAAAAAAAAAAAACTTTAATGGTTACCTGACAGAAAGGAAGAAACCACTAATGAGTATGGGGTCCTTTGAAGGAAAGGGCTACAATATTTGTGTATCAAAAACTTGTAAAACTTGAAAAAACTGAAACCCTCACAGGAAAGAAATGGGAAAAATGAATGAACCATAAAACTCACCATATATATGAATCTAAATATGTATATAATGTCCTTAAATGAATTGGAAAGATATTCAATTTCATTAGTATACTAAGATTAAATATAAAACATTACAACCTCACAAAGAGGCAGGTTTGGTGATATTTAGCAAAACTACACAAGCAATTTTCTAGGGATTAACCCTGAAGATACACATCCCTTTAACAGTACATAAATAAACATGTGTACAAGTTTACTTACTATAATAGCACTATCTACAAATAAAATTATTGGGAACCATCGACATGTCAAAACATCAGAAATTGGTTGAATGAACTGTGGTACCTACACACTATGGAGTACTATGCAACTATTTAAGAGAATGAGGAGTCAGTGAATCTCAGCATAGGGCCGGTGAAGCCCAGAGGCAAAATGCTGGCTCCCTGGTCTCAGCAGTAGGCTAGCACTCTCCACATCATCTCAGGTCAGAGCCCTTAGGGAAGCCCAAGGTCAGATCCAAAGATACAATGGTAGTTATATGAATTTGGATGAGCAATGAAAGGAAAGACTCGACCTCTTGGGATGCCTCTGGGAGAGAAGGTAGGGCTGGACCAAGGCAAAGCATAGCTGACCCTGTGGAGAACACGGCCACCAGAGGGCAGCCTCACCTCCAGGGAGGAGCTGCTGGGGCCAGCTGGGTGAGGGTCATGCGTGAAGAGGCAGGAACACCCCATATCCACTTTCCCTCTCAAAAGGCTCCCTGGTTGCCTCCAGAGCAAAATCTAGACCCCAGAGCCTGGCAGGGAGGGGCAGACTTTGGAGTCTCAGGGTCCTGGTTCAAATCTCATCTCCACTACTTACACTGTAACTGACTTTTGGCAAGTAATAAAATCATCTGAGCTTATGTTCCTTTTATAATTAGCCCAAAGAGGGTATTGTTAGGGAAACAATGACACTCTCTGTGAATGTATTCAAACATATCTGCAAATGCTTTGTCCACAGGGGTGGAGTCTATGTCCTCACTTGATCCTGGGCAACCTTGGATGATAGTCAACCACGTTTTCCTTGGCAATTTCTATGAGCCACTCCCGGAGCCAGGCACTTTTCATCTCTAAGCTTTAATAGCAGACACAGTTCTACCATAAGACCTGTTCCAAATACCGTTAGCTGAGCTTTATAAATAGTCACTCATTTAATCCTCAAAACCCTGTAAGGCAAGTTTTATTTCTCTTCTTGTCTTACAGGAAGATACAAAGATTGTTTTTAGGCAACTGCCCAAGTTCCCAGAGCTGGTACGAAAAGGAGCACCCCTAAACCCAGGCATTCTAGCACCAACACTCAGAGCTCCCTCCTCCTGCCTCTGGACTGAGAGTCCCCAAAGACCAAGGGCTGTTCTCATCCCTCCATTCCACGCCCTGGCCTGGCACGCAGAGGGTGCTCAGAAAATGTTTGCCAAGATGATGTTATCCAAGTGGCATGGTTTTCTTCATCTGAAGAGGCTCCCTCACCCACATCTCAGATAGCTCTTCGTCATGAACTCCACAAAACGAGTAGACCTGATTTAGTGTCGGCTTAGATGCAACTTTCTCTTCTTCAGACAGCCCATCTCTAGGTAGGCTGTATGTATACCAGTGTGTGTGAGAGTGGGGGTGAATCCAATTAACTTCAAATTTAGCTCATAATGAACTTATCTCATTTTGCTACCAGCTCAGTTCTCATCCTGTGGCAGTAATTAACCACTGGGGGTTGTCACTTCCAGACACATGACACAGAGATCCTCCAGACCTTCGCCTCAAACCCTTGCAGATTTCATTTTCCTGACAGTATGCAAACCCTTCACTTGCAATGCCACGGGACACTGACTGAACTCCCCCTCCACCTACCTGACTTTGAGTGGGAGGGAAAGAAAGGACAGACACACCACACCACTTGCCCCTTGAGAGGCCAACAGCTGGTCGTGAATGAGGTGAGGGGGAGAGCCAGGAAAGTAGATGGCTCCAGGGCCCAGAGAACGGCTGCTGTCCTTGGTCCTGACACCTCCTGGGAGACTGGAAGTCCTGCCCTTGAAAAGACTGTGGAGGTTCCCTGGTGGAGCAGGCCTACCACAGCATGGAGTCAAACATCAGGAAAGATGGCTTCTGGGAAACAGGGGCAGGAATACAGATTCCTGGGGTCACCTGGCATCTGACACCCCCAGCTCCTAGTCACTCTGACTTCAAAGCACCTTTCCTTCCTCGTGTCCAGTCACTCCTGAGTCTCTGTTTCCTCCTCCACGGCACTGGCCTGCCACAGATCACACTGTCCCTTCCCTCCACCACCATCCTGTAAACTGCTCCCCCATCCAGGTCCAGGCTCACTTTGAGCTCCAAAAACAACACACCCAACTCTGCTCCATCAATCATTTCACCAGCATCCGGCTGGGATGTTCATGACGTCATTCAGAAGGCCCTTTCTTGCCATCAGGGAGCCACAAGACACCTTTCTATGAGTTAGGAAACATTCCTCACAGCTCAAGAGGCATAAAGGTGGACAGCATTTAGAGCTTTTCAATGTCATGGGGATTCCTCGTGGGCAGTCCAAAGGACCATGTCCAATGAACTCTTTACTGTACGTGCACATGATAGTGTGCAGATTTCTATCAGGTAAAAAAGAATAACCCATGATGTTTGGGCTTTAGCATCTTATAGAACCTTAACCAACTTTGTTACTATCTTGGTTATCTCACTCTAAGATTTTAAGGATCCATGTGTGCCTGTTCAGGTAGGGGTGTACATATATGTGTATAAATGCATGCACGGAGAAGCCAGAGGATGACCTTGGGCATCATTCTTTAGGAATATCATTTACCTTTTTTGAGACAGAGTCTCTCATTGGCCTGGAGATTGCCAATTAGGCTAGACTGGCTGGCCAGTGAGCCCAGTGATTCACTTGTCCCCATCTCCCTAGTGCCAGGATTACAAGCATGCCACCTCACATGGCATTTTACAAATAGCTGTATTTATTTAGTTGCAAGCAGAGAGAGAGATAGAAGAAAGAATGAGAGAATGGGTGTGCCAGGGCCTCGAGCCACTGAAAACTCCAGATGTATGCATCACTTTGTGCATCTGGCTTTGTGTGGGTACTAGGAACTTCAGAACTGGAAATGAAATACACATCTGTCTTTATAAGTTAACTTCAAAATCTAGTATCTTGTTACAGCAAAGGAAAGCTGACAAATACAAATTGTGGTTTTAACTATTTGAAATTATATTTAACACTTGTAATTTATATATACATACATATATATATATATATATATATTTGGGGGGGGTTGAGAGGTAGGGTTTCACTCTAGCTCAGGCTGACCTGGAATTCACTATGTAGTCTCAGGGTGGCCTCAAACTCACAGTGACCCTCCTACTTCTGCCTCCTGAGTGCTGGGATTAAAGGTGTAGGAACATACCCAAGACTATGACGTGAGCTGAAGCAAGCACCAGAGGTGGACAGCTACCACCTTTGGGGGGAGGAAGCACAATTCTAAGGACATGGGGAGGGACTCAATTCTGCTACACAAACCTTACTGTGCTCGCTGTGGACACACAGTGTGTATGTACCCCACCAGACTTGTTCCAGCTGGCATTTAAGATGTATGAACAGGGGCTGCTCCAAAGTCCCCCTTTGCTTGTGCGTGCCCTAGTAAAGGGTGTGCAGACCACAGGGGACATTTCACAGAGGAGTCATGCTGCACCAGCTCATCTCGACCTGTAGCCAATGGGCATGCTAATTGCAGATGAGCCATATCCGGTCATCATAGCAGATCTGGCAGGCTCCTAATGACAGACTTATTCACTGTTAGTGTAGAGAGTGCTGTTGACCTGATAACAATAATTTGACATCTCTTTGGCAAGAACTAATTCCTCACATGTAACTGATTCTGACTGGCCTCCTTCTTACTGTCCTAAGTGAAGATCCAGCCTGGACTTGTAGAGCCGGGAAGACCAATCTGAGCACTCAGTGATCGTGTGCTGTTTACTTTGCCATTGTCAGCCCTTCCTGTTCTCTCAACTGAGCAGACTTCTTATATTTCCCTGGAATTACAAGGAACTATCAGACGCTAGTCTTTTTGTTTTGATTTGGCTTGGTTTTCTTTGAAACAGGGTCTCAAGCTTTGAATTCTATGTAGCTAAGGATCCATCTTCCATCTCCCAAGTGCTGAGATTACAGATGTGTGCCACTGCTCCATGCTACAAGTGTTTGTGTGTGAGGATCAAACCCAGCCAGGACTCCCGCATGCTAGATGAGCCCCACCGCTGAACTGCAAGCCTGGCCCTTGGGTTTGGTTTTGCGCCTGAGTTTGAATTTGATCTGCTTGGCAGTTTAGTCTATATACTGGGGCTCAGTCAGTATTTCCATGTTCATTCATGGCATGATCTTGTTGAGCACACCACTGCTGAGTCAACGCAGTAACAGGACTAAAGCAGTTCTGCCACGCCAGAGGCTCTGGGCCTTCTTGCCAAGATGGGCCATGGTCCAGGGAAAGAAGGAAGGCAGTGTTTATGGCAGGAAAATTTGGATTAGTTCATTCATTCATTTATTCATTCATTCACTAACTCTTACCAAGGGCTTTGCGTCACACGTCACCATGGTATCAAGACCGTGCTAGGAGATATACACTTTACAACCCTTAGTGTGCAAGTAAGGTTTTCTGCCAGGGGGAGTAAAGGCTGGATGCCAAGTGAGATTCTGACTTCAGAACCTGGACTCCCCTGGCACCACCATGCACCTCCCCTTTGCCCAACAACTCTACTTCTAGAACTTTTCCTGTGAAGAAACACAGAAAAACCCACCAAGACTTCTATTTAATAGGAAGAGAAGGAGAGAGGGAAGAATCTAACTATCCATCATAAAGGCTAGAATAAACAAACTATGAAACTTCTCTATGATAGAATAGTATACAGTTTAAAGAAAAAAATGATTAGGGCTGGGGATATGGCTCAGCGAATAAAACACTTGTCATACAATTCTGAGTACCTGAGTTCAGATTCCCAGACCACCACATAGAAGCAGGAAGCTCTGGGGGTCTTCTGTAATCCCAGTGTGCCTACAGCAGACAGAATTTTCTGGATGCTCACATGGAGAATGGTGATCAACAACAGGAAGAGAACCTTTCCTCAAAACAAGGCGGGAGGCAAGGACTGACCCCCAAATTGTCCTTGGATCTCCACATATGTGCCATGGCATGTGTGTGGTGTGCCTGCATTCATCCACGTGAACATGCACACACATTAAAATAAATCATAACTCAATAAAAAGCAATGATCTGGATTTGAGTATGGAATTGTGGGAAGATCTCTATCCAAAGAATAAAGCAGAGTGCAGAGCATTGTGCATGGTGATTCCATTTGTGCTAGGAGAAAGCTAGATAGAAATCTATTCTGCCAGGAGAGGAATAAGATATTACTGAAAGTTTGCACAAGACTGTTAACTTTGGGAAAGAGTATGAATGGGAGGGCTGAGGCTGGGGAAAGGAGATTTACTTTTCATTTTATATTTTTCTGGTACAGTTTGAATATTTTATTACATGCATGTATTACCTTTGATTCAAAATTAACATTTAATTTAAAATTAACTTTTTGCTAAAGAGCCAGACACAGTCTGTACCCTAAGGGGGCTCACTTACAGACTAGAAGGAGAGATAATATTGAATCTGAGATGCATGAAGTATAGGGCTCCTCTCTGTCTCATGCTCTTGAACTGAGCTGTCACAGGAAAACATTCTTGCTTTCCAGGATAGTGTCATGACGGCCAAAGTGCCCTGACTGAGGCACATGCTCCCACCAGGCATCTGACACCCCCAGACCAGCATCCAGTCCTCAGTAGTGACCTGTCGCCATTCTGTAATGTCCTACCCAATAATCTCCTTCTGTGTGGCTATAAGCAGCCAAAAGGAAGGCACAAGACCTGTCCCAGAGTCCCTCTTGGTTCAGCTCTGGAAAACCTACTTACTCTTCATGGATGCACAGTTCCAATAAGCTCAGTGGCTTCACTTCTCAGGGCTCTACCAGTGTATTACAAACATCAGGACAGAGTTGGAACAAGACTTCTAGATTCAGGCAAATTGACACTGTGGAAAGGGACAGGTGACTGGCAAGGATGGAGACAGACAGGAGTTCATGCCTCAGCTGCCAGCACCTGTGCACAGACTTCCCGAGGCTTCACCACTCCACCAGGGGGGTCACTCATGCCTGTTTACAGTCATCAAAGGAGGGATGCTATGGTCCTCCACCCTGATTCTGTGCATCACTTATCCAAGACTTTCAGATGACAAAAGATAAACCTATGTACTTGCAACTTGCAACTGGGAGCCCAAGGCCACCCATTTTGGGAGATCAAACAATGTTACAGAAGGGGACTCAGGTAAAAGCCAATATTCATATGCCTACAGCTTTGATAAGTTTTGATCCCTTGCAAAGGAAAGGGCCTGAGTCCGGCGCATCCTAAAGCAGATCTGTGGCCAGTCCACAATGCATCCACTGGTCCAGGTGTCAATCCTAGAATCTGGCCCGGAACCGAAAAGACCCTGCCAGGCAAGCTGATATTTGACAATGCCGACACCCATCCCCAACTTTTTCCCAAACCATCTAGTGAGGACAGTATGTATTAAGCCACCAAGGAGGCCCCCATGCAAGAGCAGGGCTGGGCAGGTATGCTACTTGCCAGAGAAAACCAAGCCCACCCTGCAGAGGGATCTCCCAGGGTGTGAAGCGAATACATGGGTGACAGAAAACACACATTAAATCATGCTGCTGGGCTAGTGCAGCAGGCAGCCAGGGTGTGGGCCCTCCCT
This sequence comes from Zapus hudsonius, assembly GCA_004024765.1. NCBI lineage: Eukaryota > Metazoa > Chordata > Mammalia > Rodentia > Dipodidae > Zapus > Zapus hudsonius. The sequence goes on from PVHP010000199.1 coordinate 21,715, forward strand.
CCCAGCAAAGCTGGTCAGGGCCAGGGCTGGACTGTCACAGCAGTATGAGCTGCTTCTGAGAGCTCCAGTGTCACTCTGACTCTTGCTTTCAAGTCCCTGGCAGACTTCTCTTGTCAAAGGTCACTGATCAGCCCTGCCCTGCCTCCCTTGTGGACCATCTGGAGCCCCAAATGGGATTACAGAAGTCACCCTGGCTTGTGCAATGCAGGAGTGTGGACTCTACTACACGGAGACTATTGTGTGGGAAGGAAGGAGCACATGGGCCTGCTGGCCTGGGTTCCATTGTTGGCTCTTCACTACCTTTCAGCCCACATCAGAGGGAACAGGCTCAGAATCCTGCCCAGGTGACATGTGGAACAAAGAGCAGGCCAGTCAGATGTGGTGGTGTACACCTCTCATCCCAGCACTTGAGAAGTAGAAGCAGAGAGGTCAGGAGTTCAAAGGCCAACCTCTGCTACATATTGTGTTAAAGGCAAGCCTGGGCTACATGAAATTCTGTCTCAAAAATATTGGAAAAAAAAGATCTAGGTGTGGTGGCTCTCGGAGGCTGAGGCCAGCCTGGGCTACAGAGTGAGTTCCAGGTCAGCCTAGATTAAAGTGAGGCCCTGCCTCAAAATGGAAAAAACAACAAAAATTAAAAAGACAAAACGAAACAAAAACAAAAAAATCTGAGATTGAGGCTGCCTGAAGGAGGCTCCAGAACAGGCCTGGGTGGCCACCTTCTTCAGGGAGCTAGAGAGTAACTCAGCCCCCAGGGCAGGCCACCAGGTAGATCTGATCTGCATCCTCCCCATAGCTCAGTGGGTGATCCTGGCTAGCAGATATGCTTAGGGCTGAGGCTGAATCTAGAGGCACAGAAAGTAAGCAGCTTGGTGTAAGGAGTGAGACTGGCAGACAGAGCCTGGGGGTGAGGTGAGCAGCAGACATGCATGTCCTCTGAGCCCAAGGGACACTGAAGGTCAATCCAGGGGCTCAGCCCACTCCTGAGTCTCCAGGGGATCTCAAGACCTTCAATTCCTGTTCTCCACCAGCAATAATTACTCCCAGCTGGTTTACCTAAAGCTTCCCAGGAAAGTTCTAGCTGAATGAAAGTTACCTTGGTTTAAAAAAAAAAGGCATAGAGAAGGAAAGAGTAATATATTCCTGTAGACCTGAATACTTGGTCCCAGGAGTTCAAGACCAGTCTGGGAAGCATAGCAAGATCCCATTTAAAAAAAAGATTTTTTAAAAAAGACCTAAATAACAGGTGGAAATGATTGTCTATTCTGTGGGTAGGGAAGAAGACATAATGGGGCAAAGCTTGATCCAGAGAGCTGAGCATAGCCAGGTCTGGTCCTAGAGCCCCTATGTACCTCACTCCTTATTACCTTTGCTTTGTTTTCTCTTGTCCTTTCCAGATTCCCACCCCCTCTTCACAGAGCTCTCCTCAAGCTCAAGACACTGACTGGTTCTTAGTTCTGTCTTCCACTAGTCTAGGACATGGATGGCCCTGATGAAATGAACCAAAATGTATGTCGTTGGAAACAGTTCAAAGAAGGTTGGCATCTTGTTGGGCTCTTCAGACATGGCCCAAATCAAAAGGGTCTCTGGTTTTTTGCTTGTTTGTTTTGTTTTGTGTGTGTGTGTGTGTGTGTGTGTGTGTGTGTGTATGTGTGGTAATGTGTGCAGATGTGCATACCCAGTGCATGCCTGCAGAGGCCAGAGGAGGATGCCAGTGTCCTCTATCATTCTTCCCCTTATTTCTTGAAGACAGGGTCTCTCACTGCACAGTAAGCTCACTATTTTTCAGTTAGACTTGTGCCTCAGTTTCCCCTTGGGGCTAGGGTTATAGGCATGCATGGCCATGCCTGGCTTTTTACATGAGTGCTGGGATTGACTTCAGATCCCCAAGCTTGCAAGACCAGCACTTTAACGACTGAGCTATCTATCCCCAGCCCCTCAGCTGTTCTCGCCATCTTCATGGCAACAAGCAGGTTAGTTTCCACCCTCAGTTTCCTTAGCTCCAAACGGGGCAAACATGTTCACAGGGTTTTGCGTCTGAGCTGTGAGGAATCTGGATACATGGGCACAAAAGGCATCTCTTCTTTCCTCTGGCCTCCAGGCCCCTCCTAGCCAACCCCCTTCTGCTCCAGCTATCCCCACCAAAACGAACCTTGCTGGGCAGGAGGACGCAGAGAATTAAAACATGCAATCAAACAGCTTCTTGACGGGAAATGCTTTGGAAATTTTCGGCTCCATTTACTTCTCAATCTAATTTTGTCCTCGGTTGCACATTATGCGTAAGATGGGATCTCATGTGGTTTGCCCAGCGCGCTGCGCACCAGCAGGAGGCACCCGGAGTCTCAATTGCTGCTCCTGTCTCTTCCCACCACATGAGAGGCATAATGAGGGCACCCAGCAGGCCCTGAACAAGAAGGCCCAGCCTGGACATTCCATTGCTCACCAGCCCCACCTGTCCACCAACACCCTTTGTCTGACTGAGGGCATCAATGCAGCCAACTCCAGTCATCATGTAAATTCCCATTGCTGCCCACCCGGAACTGTCCCCTACTAGGCTCTAGCCTTTTCTGATTGAACTCTGCACTCTTCCGCTCTGGATCATTTCATGCCTCTGGATCATGTCTCCCACCGCCCCTTTCCCAACCATTTTGATTGAAGTTGTATGGGGGCGCCCCCCCCAACAGCTCATTTTTCCATAACTCATCCCTATGCCTTAGCAAATGCTGCTGCTGTTACCCCAAGTCCAAGGTCCACCCTGCCATTGTCACCACTGAGCAGACTTCTCCCCAGGTCGCCCGCCCCTCGTGGTCCCATGTCCTATCTTCAGTGCTCTCAGAGCCTTGCTAACATGCCCGTGGCCCAAACAACAATTCAATAGAAAACAGCTCAGAAATGGTTTCCAGGTGGTGCCTGCTTGATGGTTGGCACACAACTGGGATTCTGTCCTCATCATCTCAAGGAACATTTTTCCAGCTGCCCTCTGGGCTCTGCCTGAGTTAAATGCTGCGGACTTTGTGACCATGTGGACATCCGGCTTTTGTTTCATGCCCAGTTAGTGTTGTTTTCCAACCTCTCACCCATTGAAGAAAACCCACCAGCCAAAGCTCAGAAGTCACTCAAGTCTAGTCAAAGAAAGGTCTCCCTCACCACCTCCACTAATCCTGGAAAGTCCCAGGGCTGAGACAGGGCCACTTCCCTTCCTCTTCCTACAGACCATGTGCTCACTCCAAACAGCCCAGCACCTCTCCTCATGAGGGCTATCGCTGACCTTCAAGGCTCAGCGATCGCACCCCCATCCCCAATCCAGTGCAACGACCCCTCCTTGTTCTTTGATGTTCCTTTCTGTGTGTAGGTTCTTGGGGTTTCATGCTCTCAAACTCTAGACTGAACAGCAAAGCCCTCCTAACGACCAACGCCAGTGGACAGTTTCTAGCACTTGCTTATGTTGAAACACAAATTCTTGAAACATTTTAAGGTAATAGAAACAGAGACCATTGATTAAGAAAGAGAAAAACACTCAGGGGAATGGACGTGAGCTAGAGAGTTGGGAAAGGCATACACTCAAGAGCACTGGCCCACAAGTCTCGTGACCCTGTAAAGGGTCCTTTGTACAGCTCCCACCTCTCCCACGTCTCAATACCCTGGCCTTTTCTTGCACTTCTTTAATTGTTCTGTGTAGCCAGCTAGTAGAGAAGTTTCCAGTCTCCCAGTGTCTATCTTGATGTGACCCTCTTCAAGACCCTATTGCCCTCCGCAACTCCCTTCCTGAGAGCTGTGGTCCCAGAAATCTCTTTAGGACAGAAAGGCAAGTCTCCCCTCCTTTCATGCTGATTTGGAGCATAGTTCCTGCCTAGGAGGGACCACAGGACTCATTTATCTCCTGGGCAGAAAAGAGACTCTAGATTTTCTCTGGTAGGTGTTGGCTGGGATCCCTGTGCCAGAGGAGTTTAATTTGAAATTGTCATATATCCCAGAAGACACACATCTTACAAGATTAAATCTAAAATAGCTAAGCAAGAGTAACATGATTATACTAACCAATGACCCTAGAAAGGATGAGAACCAAGAAAGCCATGGCCATGTTTGTCCCAGGAGACCATTTGCCCATCTCGGCCTCTCTAGTGCTGGGATTAAAGGTGTGTACCACCATGCCTGGCTTGAAGAAATTTTTACTTTAAGAATCTAGGCTTCTCAGTGGGTATACCTATAATCCCAGGTCTCAGGAGACTGGGACAGGAGGAACACAACTTCAAGGCCTCCATGGGCTATAAGTTCAAAGCCAGCCTAGACTACATAAAAGAGCCTATCTCAAAATAAAAAAAACAAATATCCATATAAAGCCCAACTGAAACTTTTGAGGAAGTGGAGAGATAAGCAAGAGAACTACCTCTACAGCAAGTCAACCAATGGAGCCAATGGTAATGGAGCCAGACACCGAGGATATCCAACTCAGTCCAAAGCAGAAATCCAGAGATTCTTAAGATCTCAACAGTAAAGCAGACTTAAACCTCACCCACCATGACTCAGAGAACTTTGCAGAAGAGAGGGAGGAAATATTGTAAGAGCCATTGTTGGGGAGAATATCCAGAGACATTGCCCCCTCTGCAACAACACACAAAGAAAAAACTGGCTACTTCTTGTACAATTCATAACCCCCTACTCCATGGTCTGGTCCAGCAATCCCACTAAGGAGGGGACCCAGCAGGTTGGGGGCAGGGAGGAGGGAAATGGGGTACCATCACAAGACTTGCTCATACAACGTATCTAATTATTAACAATAAAGCTTTTAAAAAAATATCCAGTAGGTAAAAGTCACAGTCAGATTTCCCAGTTTCTCTTGTGGCCACAGCACATGGCTGGGCCTACCAAGAAGGCACGTGTGTGAGTGTTTACTTCAGAAGCTAGTTAAGATGCAGGCACCATGTGCAGTCTATCTCCCCAGCAGAGTTTCTAGTGGTGGCATCCAGTGTCCTGTGACTGTTCTGGGCACTGAGGAATCAGTGGCACAGACCATGGTGTAGCAACTCCACAAATACAGCCCTGCTATATGGCTCGGGGTTCTCTGTCCATGAGGCTCCAGGTCTGGTTCTGTGGCTGATCCAGAAACCCTGGATACCCTGATAGCTTTAGACAATCCCTTCTCTGCTCATCTAGTCAGGGAGTTCTGTCATTTACAACCAAGACCAGGACGTGATAGCAATTATAATCACCTTTGCCCTTTCCAGACTTGCCCATGCTTCTTCTTTCTCCAGCCATGCTTGTCCCCAGAGTTCATTCTCAGGTGTCTCTCCTCTCTATTTCCCTCATATGCATGTTCACGGAATGACTCTGACCCTCTCACAACCTCTAAGCCCATAGCTTCTATATCCAAAGCCTCAGTTCTGACCTCTCTCCTAGTGCCCTCTGGACATCTCCACCTGGGTGTCCCTGGGAACTACAAAGTCAAAATATCCAACCAGCCTTCTTGAAAGATTCAAAGAAGATCTTTGACTCAGTCAGTGGCTCCATTATTCATCCAGTCCCCCAAATCCAGCCAGGAGCTGCCTCCTATGCCCAATTTTAGCCTCATTCTTATCCACCATTGCCCTCAGCACTTTTCCTCCAACCACACCCTCACAGGCTGGTCTGTACCCTCACCCTTTCTCTCCTGGGGGTTTTATAACTGCTGACAGTGGGTCAGGGATTCTCACTGAGTCTCATCCTCGTTACATTCCCCCTCGGCCAAGACTCCCAAGATGTTCCTTTAAGATGCACGCACAGGGCTAGGGAGATGTCTGGGTAAGAGCAGGTGCTACAGGAGCATGAGGATCTGAGTTCGGTCTTCAGCACCCATGTGAAAATCCAGACATGACCATGCATGCCTATAACTCCAGCACTGAAGAGGGCTGATGCAGGAGGATTGCCAGGACTCCCTGATCAGCCAGAATAACTAAAAGGCAGAGTGCTCCAGACTCGGTGAGAAACTGTCACCGGGTAATAAGGCAGAAGAGTGATAGAGGAGTGCACAAGTGCATCATACACGTGTGCAGAGAGAGAGAGAGAGAGAGAGAGAGAGAGAGAGAGAGAGAGAGAGAGGATGCTACGCAGTGCTGAAGGACTTGGAGTCTCCTTAGCTTCTGGAGGTTCTAACCCAGCTCCTCTGCAGCCCCTGTAACCTGCCCCTCCCTCACCTCCAGGCGCTTATCTCTCTGCTAGGCACACTGCTTCACCACCTGTATCACACTGTTCCCTCACCTCCCTCCCCAGTATGGCTAATTCCTTCCCATTTCAGTGCTGGATTGTAGCCTGCTACAGGAAGCCTCCTCTGGCTGCCTCCCATACAACCTCAGGAAGGTTGAGGTGGTTTCTTCATGTGGAGCCTTGCTAAGAAATGTTCATACATGTCCTGGCGTGGTGGTGTACGCCTTTAATCCCAGCACTCGGGAGGCAGAGGTAGGAGGATCACCATGAGTTCAAGGCCACCCTGAGACTACAGAGTGAATTCCAGGTCAGCCTGGGCTAGAGTGAGACCCTACCTCAAAAAACCAAAAAAAAAAAAAAGAAAGAAAGAAAAAGAAATGTTCATACATGACCCCACTTAATCCTCATATCAGCCTATAAGAAGAGATCTCTTCTCATAAAAAAAAAAGTGAGGAGCTTCACCAGGGTCCGTTGCTAAATCCAGGATTTCCTGGCAGGCACCCTGAACTGATAGAGACACTCTGTAGCTTCACCCCAGGGAGTTCCTTCTGCAGCCACCTGGTATGACATGGTGCTTGTTTCACACTCTAGTTTCTCCTTCTAGAAGGCAAGGGTGGAAGGAGGCTGTGAAAAGTAGTAGTTAAATCACTAAGTAAATTGTGAAGGGCAGTGCTCGGTGAGAGGCTTTGTGAGACTTTTAGGAAATGTCTCACTGAGGAATTTCTTGCTCACCTTAGAACCCAACCTTTCAGCGCCTTCTTTTAGGGGGGGATGGTGAGAAGAGGATTTCCCTTTCCTCCCTAGACCAGGGTGTCCCTGGGATATTTAACCTAACTGTTCCCATCCCCCTCCCTAAACAGAACTGTGACAGTCAAGCAAGGGAAGGCAAGAGGGAAAAATCCATAAAGGCTCTGAAAAGCAGAGGCCAACAGAATTCTCCAGCTCCTGACCACCAGTTAGTGACGTCAGGATTTATAACTGTATTAAATAGCGTGACAGGCAGCCTTGATATATCAGTTCCCCTTCTTCCCAAATCACAGACAATAAAAGCTTTGGCAGTGAAAGTCATTCATCATCATAAAGACCTGAGACATCCCAGTCATCAATTTCACTCACATCCTTAATACACTGGAGAGAGTGCAGGAGTTGAGCACCTCAAAGGGGGGAGGAAAAAAACACAAGGGAGATTGAACAGGAATAATTACAAAGGTCAAAGAAGGGACCAGGAGGGTGCTGTGGTGACAGCTGCTTCCTGCAGAGGTGAGCTCGGGCCATGAAGAGAGTGGACATTGGGGAGGCTCTGCCTCAGGAACCTGGGGTGGGAGCAGCTGAAACAGGGCCACAAAACCAGAGTTGAAAGTGCAGGGGGAGGGGAAGGCACATCTGAAGCCCAGGGCCTTAGGTTGGGTCCTATGAGAGTCTCTTACTCCATCCAGAAGAGATATTTAGATAATGAACCAACAGGTATTCTTTTTCATAATCTACCTCCATGTTGTCACAGTGTGCCAACTGTGGTCTTCTCCCCAACACTGACATTCCCAATAGTAAAGGATCCCAAAATACCTCCAGTCCATCCAGCAGCCTATCCCTGTCCCTCCCTTGGGCATTCTGTCCCCACTTTACCCCCAAATCCAGCCACCTTGATGGTACACGGAGGAGGAGAAGAAATACCAAAGGTTCCAGCGAGTGAGGCCAGCTCGCTAACACCCCATCTTCCTATTGTCTGGGTGCCTGGCTGGGGTTCCTCACCCCTCACCACCTGCATTAGCTCTTGGCCTCTTTGGCCCTCTTAGCCAGACAGGTAACAAAGGATAAGAGAGTAAGAAGACCCCTCCGTGTGGGGATGAAGAGCTGAAGATAGCCCCCATGTCTGAAGAGAACCAGATTTAAGGGCATGACTCTTCCCCAGGCCAGAAAGTTAGAAGAAAAAATGATAACAATAACAACTCTCTCTTTCTTTTTTCCCCTGAGAACAAAAAAACAGAAGAAAGCCTGAGTCTAGGTGGGGAGTTGCTTGTTGGGCTGGGCTTCCTACACTGGATGGCAAGCAGCCTGTGGGGTAGGGGGGTACCTTGGAGCTAAGAACCTTGGGATGGCTATGGCTCCCCAGGAGGCCTGATGCAGGCACAAGCATGCTAGAAAAGGGAGGTCTTGAGTTTCTGTTCTGCTTCAATCCTGAAATGTCCCCTGCAAGCTCATGTGTTGAGCTCAGGTACACTCAGGTACAGCATAGCAGGCTCGTGGTTTGAATGCTTGGGCCCAACTTCTGTGAATTCTTTTGAAGACTGTGAAGCATTTAGGAGGTGGGACCTGACTGGTGAAAGTAGGTCAGTGTGATGGTTAAGTTTTGTTGTCAACTTGACCTTTCAAGTAATCTTGGGTGGGTCTCTGAGGATGTTTACAGGAAGGCAGCCTCTCAGCAAGAGGCAGGATGTAAAGAAGCTGAAAAAAGCTGGAAGTAAACATCCTTTCCTGTGTGGGCCATGCAGGAAGGAAATTCCAGAGACTCAGGAAGCCATTAAGTCTGGGAAAGGGTTGTAAGACCCCACCCTAAGCCTATATAAAGGAGAAGAAATTCTCTCCTTTTCCTCCTGCCTGTTTGCTGCTTTGTGTGTATGGTGTTGGTGATGGGTTTCTCTCTCTGCTTGGACCTGTGAAAGAGGGCCAGCCTCTTTTGCTGTTACGGAACTTCCCCACAATCTGTTGTTTCAATAAATACTTTCCTCCCCCAAACTGTGCCTGTTTGAAGATTCATCCCAGCTGCATGTGGCTGACTATGACAGTCAGTCCCCAGGGGTTGAATTTTTAAAGTTTCTACTCACCCGTTTCAGCCTGAATTCTTTGTTTTCTTTCTGTGTGTGTGTGTGTGTGTGTGCGCGTGCGTGCTCGCGCGCGCACGTGCACGTGTGTGCACGTGTGTGCACATGCCTGTGCATGTGCTGTGCATGCATATATGTATGCATGTTCCCATGTGTTCGAGCTCAGGTATATGCAGGTGCATGTGAGGCCAGAGGTTGAAGGTGATTGTCTTCCTCTGGCTGCTCTCCACCATACTTATTGAGACACAGACTCTCTTCAACTCAAAACTTTCTGTGTCGCCTGGCTAGCCAGTTTGTCCCAAGCGTCCTGTCTGCCTTCCTAGCACTGGGATTACAGATGGGTCACTATGCCTGATCAGAATTTATATGGGCTGGGAATGTAAACTCTGGTCCTCAAGCTGTGTGACAAGTACTTTACTAGCTGATGCTTCTCCCAAGCCCCTGGTTTTTGCTTTCTCTTGGCTAGCAACATGTGAGGAACCTCTGCCACAGCCTCCTGCCACTAGTCATGAAGTCTTTCATGCTTTCTCCACCATGCTGGACTGAAGCACTCCTGAAATAATGAACCAAAATAAGACTTCCCTCCCTTAAGTCATTTCTGTCTGTTTTTTTTTTTCACAAGCACTAGAACAAAATGGAACCAACACACTTTCCCAAGACAGAAGGCACATCTTCTGCTCTCTGTGTCTGCCTGTCTGCCAGGCAGACATTCCCTAAGGCCTGGCCAGACTTGCCACCTATTGGAATTGGGAGCCTAGTTATGGGTGTGACATCTTTGGGAGCTGGCCCAATGCACCTTAGATTAAAATAAGCCAAGTTAAACTTGGCCCCATACATGACCTGAGAACCACCCATCACTTTATCTGTATTCTGTGCCCTGGATCAGGGTCTACCCTGCTTAAAATGCCTTTCCCAGACTTCCTGCCACCACGGGCACAGCAGGCTTGGGCTCAGTGGGCAAGTGTGCAGCTTCTGGAGTCTGACTGTCTCCACTTGGATCTGGGCTCTACCACTTACCAGTTGTGTGATGCTTGGGAGATTTCTCCATTCCCCTGTACCTGTTATTAAACAGCAAGACTCCCTCCTCGGGTTATTACACAAATTGAACATGTTAACCTACAGTAGCTTAGAGCGCTGACCATGAGTTATCCCTTCTGCTGTCAGAAGGGATCCTAACTGGGGCCTGCATTGGCTGTTGAGAATTAAGGCTAGATTTCTGGGGAGAGACCTTATTCTACAGCCCATCTAGATATCAACTCTCCCCAAACAGGCTGCTCAACCACCCTGTCCTTGAGGTGGATGCCATCTGGACTTGAAACAACGGAGGTGTGCAAACGGGACAAATTGGTCTGGAAAGGTAGACATTTCTCTAGACAGTCCATCCAGACAGGCAGCTGGGGCCCTTAAAGCCTCAGGTGGAAAACAGCCCTAGCAGACACTCACAGACCTCAGGGTGGGAGTACAAGTCCTACGGCCTCTCAGATAATGGATATAAAAGCTAATAGAGATAAATTAGAGAGGGTTTTTCTTCCCCCTGGGCTGTGATCATTAGTGGCTGGAAGAGGGTGCAGCAGATAGTAGAAGCCAATACATTTGGAAAGAAATAATAATTATGATAATATCTTAAAATCAAATGTGCCTTTTTACTCACCAAAGATTGTATGTGAGTGTGTGAATCATATCAATAACCTTGACAATGACCTAGAAGGGTGGAGTGTGAGGTGATTAGAAACAACCAATCATAATAGTTCATTCATCCGTCCTGTGCTCCTAAGTTCCTACTGAATCTGGAGCCTGAATAGGCTCAGTGGGAGGACATAGAGAGGACTCAGAATCTCATAGTCAAAGAAATTAAACAGTTACAAAGAATCCCAAGTCAAAGCACAATGGAATAAATGCATGATGGTGTCCAGACATCACTTCTCACTGGGCTTCTGGGAGGAGTTAGCACCTGGGCATCTCCCAGGAGATGTGCTAAAAGCTCATGGGAAGAGATTGGTGATATTGGCAGCCTGCTGGCTTCTAGGCCCTTCGGTGGGTGTCAAAAGTGCCTTTGATAGGAAAAACCCTGTACCAGCTTCCCTACACCTCCCATCTAGGAGGGAAGACCTGAGCACCTGGCACAGTCCAGGTGACAAGCTTTCTGAGTTCACAGAAATGGACACAGCCCCTATGGTTTATGGGACACCTACCCATGCTTAAAGGTGCACTCACCACAGCCCTGCAGGGAGGATGTAGCCAGGATTCTAATTCCTACTGGGCACCTGGGAACATTGAGACTCTCTCAAGAGTTCTCAGGTGAAGATTTTATCTGGCTCCAGAGCACCCAGAGTTCTTCCTTTCACAGCAGGCAGCCATCACCTCTGGGCAAACAACAGAAGTATCCCAGGCAGAAAGTCCAGCAGAAGCACATCTACTTATCTGGCTTGGATTCAGGGCCAGCGTGGCTAAGTGGGAAGGGGTAAAAAGGCAGGCCGGAATCAAAGCTTTCGTGGGGTAGGATTGATTTCATGAGGTAGCTCCCTACTTGAGGTAGACAGAGGTAGAGGCTCTAACAGGCAGAGGGGTGAGGACAGGAGAAGAAAGGCTCCCATCAAAAGGACAAAGGCTGGAGCAAGGGGGAATGGTCACTGGGGCAAGGCTGGGGCAAGGGGCGAGAGGTCCAGAGTGTCCGTATGGGAGAACTTGAGTTCTTCATCTTCAGTGTCCCCATCTGTTCAGTGATTACTACATGAGGTAATAGTTAAGGGTTGACCATAATCAATATTCCAAAGCATCTGAACCTGGGAACCTAGGAAGGCCACTACTTGTCACACAGGTAGAAGAGCCAGGGTGAAGACCAGTAGGTACATGAGAGGTACCCCATCTCCTCACATACATTGCCCCTCCTCCAGGTACTACAGGACACTGAGTGCTGAAGGAGGTTTTTCTATTTGGACCTGGGGAGTATGGTTTCAAAATGATGGCTCCCTCCAAAGAGGTTTACATCCTAATCTCCAGAACCTGTAAATATGTTACCCGACATGGTGAAAGGGACTTTGTAGATGTGATTAAATTATGTGTAGAGGTCATCTTGGATAACCCAGATGGGCCCAACCTAAGGACTCTTATAAGAGGGAGGCAGGAGAGCCAGAGTTACAGAGAGAGGATGTGATTGAAGAATCAGGGAGAAGAGCAGGGAAGAGGCTGTCATACTGGCTCTGAAGGTCAGAAGAGGAATCATAAGCCAAGGAATGTAGAGCTCTGGAAAGTGGAACGCAAAGAACCAGAAATAGACAAAGAAAAGCAGTACCACAGACACCTTGACTATAGATCTTGGGACCTCCAAAACTATAAGGGAATAAAATTGTGCTGTTTTAATCATTGAGATTATGGTAACTTGTTATAGCAGCAATTTAAAAATGTGACATGTGAATGATGAGTGCTCAGAACAGGAGGTTAGCAGGCCTGATCCTCCTTGGGACAAATCCCCCCCTTAGCTTTTCCACCATCCTCTTGTGTGAGGACCCCTAAATCTGAATATGCCACAGGCCATTTTCCTGAGGTCCAGATTTTCAAAACAACACTTAAATAGCCCAGGAGGGTGCTTCATGTTTTTATTAAGTATTAGTTCATTTCATGCACATGTGGTCGTTAATCTTGTCAACTTGATTGGACTGAGAGATACCTAGGAAGTTAGGAAGACACACCTCTGAGGATCAGTGGGTGATTCTAGAGATGGTTAGATCCTGAAGGCTCTGACCTAATGAATTTGTTAATCCCTTGATGGATTTGTAATGTGATGACATCATAGGGAGGGGGCAAAGGTAGGAATTGGGGCCTAGTTAGAAAAGTAGGTCACAGGGGTCACATCTGGGAGACACCATGTCCTGAGTCCTTCCTATATTTCTTTTCTTAACTTCCTGGCACCATGATGTGAATGAACCATTCTGCTTGACCCATTCTCTCCCCACCATGATATCTCTGAATGACATCTCTGAAACCGTGAGCCAAAATAAACGTTTCCTCCCTCAAGTTTTCTCTCAGGTAGATTGGTCACTGTGAAGAGAAGTTTCACTAACACATGACATCACAAGGTGCTATTCCCGTTTTTAAGATGTGAACAGTGAGGTTTACACATAGCAGCCAGTCCTAAGCTGCACAGCTTCAACCCAAAGCCAGGAAGACTGGCCCAGAGTCTGTACCAGAGACTACACAGTGTCAGCAGCTTCCATAGCCCGCGATGCCAGCACAGCTGTGCCTCAGAACATGAGACCTCGGCTTGGATTCCAGATACGATGCATACATAGCAGGACAGTGGAGGGTCAAGGAAGAACCCCCCTCTACTTGCCAGTTGAATAAACTCAGGCACTTTCTTTAACTGTTAGTAGGACAAAAATAGCACCAATTTCAAAGAGTAAAGGATTAATGGCCCAAAGCGCATATCAAATGCTCAGTAAAGAGCAGCTATCTGTGTTAGGAGCTCAGGCTATTAAGAAGCTCTTTGAGGTGCTAATCTAAAGCAAGCCTCCCTGTGACTTCCCTGATTCTTCTAACAGTCTCCTCCACACTCACACAGAGCCATGAGCATGGGGAAGTAGTAGCCAGGCCCAAGTCATCCTCTCTAAATCCCAGGCCTGGGTATCCTAAGGATGACAAGGTTCCCAGGTCTCTCCCCTTCCTTGGCCTGGCCTGTCTGTAGCTCTGTGGATCCATTATTGAGAGCCATTAGCTCTGTAACCCTGAGGATACCGGCTGAGTCCAGTGCTTTGTTCGGGAAAAATCCACAACAGCTCAACCACAGGATCTCCATAAAAATAAGAAGTATTTTTCAAAACTTGAAAATATGGAATATGAAGCCATTTATAAGAAATCAACTAATTGTGTGTCACCCAGTACACACTTCTTATGCATGAAAAAGATGCCAGAAAGATACATACCACACTTTCAACTCTGCCCACATCTGTCTGCAGAACCACTTAGGAGAGGCACAAGGGCACGTGGTCACAGATCATTACATATCCATACCAGTGGAATTCATTTTATAATGAACTTCTCTTACTTTTTGGTTCAAAGGGAATTACTTTAAGAAGAGGGGATGATGAGCTAGATGTGGTGGCACACACCTGTAATTCCAGAACTCAGGAGGGTAAAGACAAGAGACCATGGGCCAGCCTGGTATATGTTGTGAGTTCAGGCTAGCCAAAGCTACAAAGCAAGACCTTGTCTCAAAAAACAAAATACCGTGGATGATCCATATGGAACCCCTCAGAGAGTGGTGGGATAAGCAAGAGACCCATAATCACAGCCAATCAGTCAACCCAGGATAAGCCAGCAAGACAGATTCCAATGATTTTCAACACAACCTAAAACAGAAGCACCTAAAACCTCAACAATAAAGCAGCCTTAAAACTCACCCACCATGACTCAGGGAACTGAGTGGAAGAAGGGGCGGAAAGATTGTAAGAGCCATGGTGGGGGAGAATATCCAGATACATGGCCCCCCTCAGTAATAACATACAAAGGGAGGTAGAACTAGGTTGATTCCTAGACTATCCATAATCCCCTACCCCATAGACTGATCGAAACTGCCCACGGAGGAGGATATCCAGCCAACTGGGGACAGGGAAGGGGGAAATCAGGGAATTGGGCATATCAACACATTATTCGCTCACTCGGTGTATCTAATTATGGATTATAAAGAAAAATAAAATCAAATAAAAAAGGAAGGAAGGAAAGAGGAGATAATGGGGGATTAAATCAAATTTTGGATTAGAGAAACCAAGAGAGCATAGCTTCCCTTAAACACTGCCTTTTCCACCAAACCTTTCCTCATACTCGTGGCTGAAGAGAAATCATATTTCCCTCTGTCTGTCCCTCAAACACATATGGCTTCTCCCAGGGTGCTGGTAATTTTCTTTCTTTTTTAAAAAATATTTTATTCATTTATTTATTTGAGAGAAAGAGAATAGGCCAGGGCCTCCTACCACTACAAACAAATTCCCAATGCATGGGCCACTTTGTGCATCTGGCTTTATGTGGGTACTGGGAAATCACACCTGGGCTGGTAGGCTTGGCAGGCAAGGGCCTCTAACTACTGAGCCATCTCCCCAGTCCAGTGATGATTTTCTTTCTTTCTTTCTTTCTTTCTTTCTTTCTTTCTTTCTTTCTTTCTTTCTTTCTTTCTTTCTTCTTTCTTTCTTTCTTTTTGGGGGGGTAATAATTTGTATTGTATATCTATATACTTCTTTTTTTGTTTTTTGTTTTTTTTAATATATACTTATTGTCCATAATGAGTTACATTATTTAGTGGGCAAATAATGAGTTGTTATCCCCAATTCCCCAATTTCCCCCCTCCCCATCCCTGATCAGTTGGATATCCTCCTCCGTGGGCTGTCTGTATTAGTCCTTGTGGTAGGGGATCCTGGATAGCCTAGTACTCAGCCCAGTCTTCCTGGCCCAAGTGTGTTGTTACTAAAGGGTGCCATGCCTCTGGACAGTCTCCCCCACCACAGCTCTCACAATCTTTCCGCCCCCTCTTCT